>VDFB02000013.1:140930964-140972531 GCA_007258455.2 Sequoia sempervirens
TATTGGTGAAGGGGACGGGATCACATCACTCGCATGCGAGCGCCTTGTGATTCTACGATTCCCTTCTCATGATGTGTTTTAATATATTAAATGTATGTTTCAACACTCGTATTGTGTGCAGAATGCAGGTATAGGACATCGACTCCGCCTGGCTTCACAGGTTTGAGCATGTCCATCGACCAATGGTATCGATTGGGAGATAGTAACTAGGTTTGCTGTGTCAAGTCATCACCCTAGTCATAGTGTGTCGTTGGGTTGTTAGTTGGGATAAGTTAATTTCTTTGTTGCCTCTTCCCTCCTTCCTTGTGTATTTAAATTTGCAAGATAAATGGTGTTTTTTTAATTTATTTGCTTTGTCAAAATAAATAAATGAGTGCTTATTAATTAATTAGTTAATTTAATTCAATCAATAAAATAATCTAATCATGGATTAGATTTATTTATTGATAAATTAAATTAAAATGTTGTGTTAGCATTATTAAATACTGAGATCAAATCAAAAATAGAAATTGCCTTGCATTCCTTTTTGAAATAAAATTAAAAATATTTTTTACGTAAATGGGTAAATTCAATTTTGTGAAAAGAAAAAGAAAATGTAATTATCATTTGGTTGCAAAAAATAGATCTTTGTTTAAAATTAATATTATGCAAATTGCAATGGGAAATGAAAATTGTTTTATTAAATTGTAAAAATAAAATATCTAGTTTAGCAATAAGTTTTGGTGGGTGAGTTCAAAATTAGGGGTTTGACAAATTTGGAGAAGGAATTGCATAAGGTAATTAATGTTTATTTTGAATTTAATTTGCAATTTTGGAGAGCAAACTTGGATTGAAATTCTTGGAAGAAATTGGGAAGAAAAGATTGAAGATTGGTGAAGCTGAATTGAAAAAGGAAAAGGAAAATCTCCATTGAAGGATTTGAAGCTTGGAGAAAACATAAGGTGCAATGTTTGAAATTTTATGCATTTCTTATTTTTGAAAATCTTATTTTTGAAAGTGTTCAAACTGTTGGATTCAATTGTGAATTAGAGGAAGAAAACCCATCAAAAATCTCCATTTTAAATTAAATCTGTAAACCCTTTTGTTGTTTGGGAAAATTTGTTTGAGTTTTGCAAAATGTATTGCTCTTTTTTTTAATTTGAGCTGGAAATGTTTATTGAAAATTTCTCTATTCAAAGGAAAATGTTTTATTTTCTTCCCCTGTTAAAATTTTTCATTCTGGTTTTTACCAGAATAGGGGAAATGAAAGTTTTTGTATTAAAAAAAATAAAAAATAATAATTTTTTTTTTATTGTTTTGTGGGGTGGGTAAACCAACCCCCACCACCACCGCCGCCGCGGCCGTTGCCCGGTGGGAGGTGGGTGCTATGTGTAAACACACAGCCACCGCCACCTGCAGGGAGGCGGCACTGTGTGTGCTTTGCACACATAGGCTCTGCCGCCCGACGGGAGGCGGCGCTGTGTGCTTTGCACACAGCCACCGCCGCCATGGGGAGGCAGGGCTGCGTGCCCTTAGGGATTCAGCCCTGTTTAAAACTTGCATTGTATTAATATTTAAATTTTTTATATATGTTATAATATATATGTATATATATTATATATTATATATTATAATATGTGTATATATATAATATATATATATATGTACTTAATATATATAATTAGATTTTTAGTTATTGTTTTATTTGAATATTTTATATATATTTAATATATATATGCAGTTATATATACATAAGGATATATAACCATATATGTATGTTAATATATACGTGCATTTAAATATGGGTATTTTGTGAGTATTGTAGAGATTAGATCAAAAAGAAATGATTTGAAATAAAATGTTTGTTTCATTTAAAGAGATGGTATTTAAATCTGTTTGTTTGATTGAGCAAATGAAAATTAAATGTTTAGTTTGAGATTCCGTAATGTTTCACAACGTGATTTGAATTCTCGTTCATATAAGTGCGAAAATAATATGATTTAATTAATTAGTCAAATACACTATGTTGATGAGTGAATTGGATTTACGAAATCCTAATGTTAGTTGTTTTTCTAAAAATGCCTGTAATACATCCCTAGTGTTATTTATGGTATTCCCGATGTTGGGCTTTTAAATCATTTGTTTATGTAAGTCTTCCATTGACATTGTCTTTTTAAAAGTAAGGGTTGTCGGTATGTCAGTCAACCTTGTGATTGCTTTGGGTAGTGCACGTGGTGGTAGTTGTGTTATTACCTGGTTATCATAAATGAGATATGTGGTATGTCATGGATACCCAAGTACTACGAACGTTTTTTATGACCTTATGTGTTAAGGTCGAAATCGGTCATCAATTTGTGCATGTTGTCTACCCTTAGATTGGGGGCTTTGTATCCCTGTGTTGTCAATAGGAGAGTGGCCCTTTGTGGGGGTCCGACGCCCAAAGAGGTGTCAAGGTAACTCACTTAGGGTTTAATCAAGTGATAATCTAAAAGAATTAATGGGGAACTTCACACTAATAAAGTTAATGAATGCCTCTCTCATGAAGTATGCGTTATTAAGGCTCGAGATGAGATGAGATGCATAGTTTTGCATGAGGGTCTAGCGGCCGGTAGAGGCAAGCCAGGGTAACCCATGATGGGGGTCCGACAGCCTAGGAATGTTGAGCTAGGGTAACTCATGGAAATTTATGTATGACACTCTTCCTACGTCAACAGTTAGTCAGTTATTATGTGTTGTACAATGGTGTGCTTGTCCTATGTAACCTAGAAGCAATGTATTGTCTTGTGAGTTTTCATACTATGTTAAGTGATGTTGTTTGGTATTTGAGTCGGTTCAGTTATGTTTAGCCTTTGTCTAGAGGTAGTTGGTCTTGACCAGAAATCCTTGTTACTATCTCCTAGCACGGGGGGTGAGCCTTTGGGTTTCACTTGGTTGGGTGGAACGTGCACCTTACACCGTTGGCTTTGATCGTGATCATGTGGACGAGACTTTCATGATTGGGGAGCTCGTTGATTCCTGTTACTCTTCTAGTTCTTTCATTCCAGTTATTCTTGTATTTCATTACCCCTCATTTGTATCGAGGTGGAAATTGTAATATATTATCATGCTTATTTGATTTACCTCATTCGGGGAATGAGTGTTGTAATTATATTGTAAACAATCATTATTGGATATCATGTTGTATCTATTAGTCTTTGATGTAATTATCCTATATGGAATGTATGTGCTTTAATTCCTTAATTGAATGATGTTATGTTTTCATTCCTTGGTTGTTTAATTTGGGTTTAAGTAATCTTTGTCTCGTAGCCTTAGGGGTTGTTGGCAATGTGTAGCGAACTTGTATGCTATTGCACTTTAACAAAAAAAATAAAATTGTTGTGTTTGGTTAGTGAATTGCAACTTCCCCTAGGGTTACTAGGTGGGGCATTACATCATACCTATGTTTACATTAGTCTCCTTTCATTGTTCATAAGAACATAGTACCATACATAGAAAAATACATATATATGATGAAATTTCTAACTTATATTCATTACTTATCAGCTTACATATTCATTATATATATATTCTAACAAAATATATTTATATATATGCATAATCATGAAACTCTGTATGTATCTCTGAAGTTTGAATTGAAAAATAAACACACCAACATACATATTCATTTTATATAATCATCTTACCTATGTTTAAATTACTCTACTTTTTTTGTCCATCAAAACACAATGCCATACATATTCTATAAACTGTGTTAGCATTTTACTAATTTTTATGATACATAAAACACAACATACATATATATGACAAACTTTGTAACTTATATTTGTTACTTATCATCTTACAATTTCATTTAAATAGTTATATATATTTGTAAATATATAATATATATATTTATAAATCTATAATATATATATTTATAAATGTATCCATTATGTATGTACCTCTAAAATTTGGATTCCAATTTAACATGCCAATATTCTTCATTTTTTATATTCCTCTTACTTAGGTTTAAATTACTCTCCCTTTTTTGTCCATAAGAACATAGTAGCATACATTTTATATAAACTATGTTAGCATTTGTCCACTTTATATTACACTACAACACACACATAGATATATATTACAAAATTTATAACTTATATTTGTTACTTATTAGCCTACATTTTCATTATAGTTATATATATTTAGACACATATATGTCTGTGTATTTGTGTGTTCAAACACATATTTTTGTGTGTATATGTCTATGTGTATATGTGTGTGTTTTCTTGGTGATTTTACACTTCTACCAAATTTGTAAACTTCAGGGTTATCTTTTATTACAATGTTTCATTTAAAACCCATTGGTTATGTTCATGACAATCTTTTGTGTTTATGTACTTTTGAGTGCCAATGGAAGACTAAGCTTTCCATTGTACATACAACACAACATACATATATATGACTAGCTTTGTAACTTATATTTGTGATGTTTGGATTTTTAAATAAAAGATATCCATACATAAATTCAAACATATAATTAATATTACTTCTATAGTTAGTGTTAGAAAGAAATCTAGGGAATACAGATCAAAGTTTTGAGCCCCAAGTACTTTCTAAGTGTTGTATTTTATACCTTAGACTTAATAATATAAAGGTAAACACCAATTGATTCAAGCACATGATGAACTAAATAAGTATTCACAAATTAATAGATAACCTCAATTAGATGGAATTTCTATAATCATTGTATTAATCATGTTCAAAAGGGTACAATATATATTCCCCTATACTCTACCAAATTCATCCTTTCTTACATATAATCATTATACATTTTATATACATTTTACATACATATTCATACAAAGTTCTTACATATATTCATCTATTCACTCTCTCATATACATGTATATACATACTCTATCAATCATATCCTTCCCTATGTGCATATATCTATGGGATGGGATGTGACCCCTCTTTCCTACCCATAGTTTAGATGATATATTTACAATATTAGTTTCCACAATTTATTTGTAGTGAGATGTGGCATGTTTCCCTCGGTGGTGTCTTCAATATTATTATTTTTGGATAGCATCATTCCCCCTTTCAAAATTTTTACTTGTCCTCAAGTCAACATTGCTATGCTAGAATGATATCCTTGTAAATATCCTTTAGGATAGCAACAATGTTATCCCATTGAGTCGTGCACATAGATAGTTCTTGAGTGTGTACTTGGATTTGGACTAGGAGTTTCTCTACCTCTGAAAGTGTTGGGGAATTTAAACCTTTTTGGATAACTATTGGGCTTCTTAGAGGACTCGAGTGATATGAGCTAACCTCAGGTTGACAATCTCCCAAAGATGATGAAATCTATTTTGGACTCGGTCTCTTTGATCCTAGAGTTGTTAGAATTGTGCATGTAATGCTTCTATCTATACCATAGAATTCCCATATGTTTCCTATAAATCATCATACATTTTTGGTTCTTTGGAGGATTTGTACTTCCAAATCTAATCCTTGGTTGTGGCTATTACTATTGGCCATTGCAAACAAAATTGATATAAGGAATTCATACCCCCTTCAATTTTTTAGGGTACTAATATGTGATCCCAGAGCTGAGTGTGTGATAACACACTCTTTTATTCTTCACATTTTCTCATCTTCTAAAATTCTATCTAGATTTGATGTCTCATTGTTTCTTCTGTGAGTGTGTATCCTTAACCACTCCTACCAAAGTTTTCAACTATGTTTCCAAAGGCTGGGATGAATCTCCTTGGATTTTAGGCAATTTTCCTTGAATCTCCTTGAATAACTCTAATTGGTTAGATCTCTCCACATGATGTTTCTGTAGTGATAAAAAAGTATCCCTTTTTCCTCGCTTGATTTAGGAATAATTGTCATTGAATTAACCTAATTTTTCCTAGGTTTAATGTTGTAATGTGTTGTACACATTCACATTAATCTTGGGCCCCATTTTAATAAAATGTGCTTAACTTGTACCCTATTTATGGTGTTGTAAAGTGTTGTAACACACTTTCACACTTACCTAGGGTCTCATTAATTAATTGTGGTTAATTAGAGTTAATTAGCCCCTTTAATTCAAATTTAAGCCTTATTTGTGACACCTTCCGAGGATCCCTCCTTACACCCATAATTCAAATTGTAAAACATTTTATTGGGAAAAATATAGTCCTAGAAATTAGTGCTAGGACCCATTCACCCTAGGTGGTGAATGGGTCCTCCCTCTATGGGACTCCCCTTTCTTTACAGATTCAACATGGGTTTTTGACCTTATTTCACTCCCTGAAGGCATGGTCCTAGAAACTTGTGCCAGGACCCATTTGTTTGAATCAAGCAACACTGAGAGGGGGTGAATTAGTGCTGTGCAATTTTTAGCTTTATTAATCTGATCTCTCAAGTGCCTACAAGATTCAATCAAAATAAATATGCATGAACATAAAACAATAAGCCACAACACCATAACACAAGGATTTTTAGCTGGAAACCCTGTTAGGGGAAAAACCACGGTGGAGGTCAATCCATAATTTGAGTGCTCAAAAATAAGTGTTTTACAAAATAGGAATGCACTTGCATTCAGACATACTACCTAGAGCTCACTGCTCAAAATCAGGAAGGCTCATTGCCTTATATAGATTTGGATTACATCAAAAGGTTGAACTGAGAAAGTAGCATCTACAAATGCTTGATTATAGTTCTGGTTAGGCTCATAGATCATATTTTGGACCTTCTGTCTAATTCTGTACTTCACTCTATTCTATCTTAATTCGCTTCACAAAATCCTCTACTACAAAAGTGAAACTATGCATAAATGCTCAACTACTCTTCTGATATTTGTAACAAAAATCAACACATCACACACACACCAAAATGAAATAACCGATCTCTTATATATATTTGCTACCAAGGATTCAATCGCTCCATGTTGGCTTCAATAAAATAAGAGATATTTACCAAATGTCAGCTCAAATCATAAACAACATTTAATGTGCATCCACCAAAGTTGGCCATAGTATAGTGAGGACCCAAAAAAAATCTTCAATACAAAAAATACTCCAAATAATTTCTCCTTGAACATCCATAACATCCCACATTCACATAGTTAGACTTCTAACATTGTTGTACAAAAAATTGAATGACTGGATCTCCTGACTCATACACCACTTGATCCGATGACACAAAAATCAAGAATAAGAAATTTCATATACCCATCCACCTTACCTGAGATCCATAATCCAAATTGATAAACTAGTAATGCAAACCACTTGATAGATTCAACTTCAGCCGAATACCCTATTCTTTACTTTGTCTTTCGGTATAGTCAGATACTACAGTGTGAACCAAATCAATGAATTAGGTTACCATCAATGACAACACCATAATCCATATGCCAACACCAAAAGCCATATGCCAAAAATCTCCCCCTTTGGAATTGATGGAAACACTTAGTAAAAAATGGCTAAGTGTCAGAATCTTCAAGACTTCAAAAAGCCATAGTTGACAAAAACTCAACAAAAACCCCCCTGAGTTTGATAAGGAATTTTTTACCACTTTCTCTCCCCCTTTGACATCAATGACAAAAATATAATAAAATATATTGTTTCTCCCCCTATGAAGTGTAACCAAAAACTTATGCAAAAATTGATTCAAAATATTTGAAGACATACATCCGCTATTTGGTTAGAGGATTATTTTGAATTTTTCTTTCATCTCTGGAAGAAAATTCTTCCATGCTTCCACTGCAATCTAGGTGATTATGATCATGCTATTTTTTTAGATGTCCGGATGATAATTTTGATAAGGGATTCCGAAATGGTGATGCCTTCTAATATTTTTCCTTTCCTTAGTATCTCAATCAATTGTTCCATCATGCATTTTGTTAAGTCCTTCACTTTCTAAAAGGTGTCAAAAATCCTATATTTGGTGTTCTAAACATTTGTATGCTCTGACTACAATTCCTGAATCCTTTTCTTAACTGCACCATATTGATCCTAAAACATGTTAAAATTTTGTCCAATATTGTTTAGCTCTATTTCAATTTGTTCTAGCTTTTCTTTGTACTTTTTGATTGCATGAGGCCATTGAAGATAGTAGTTATATATTTTTTTTGCTATGCTTATGCATTGCCTTAGTTGATTCATGTTCCTTTTTAGCTTGGTAAGTGACAATTTGTACTACTTCTTCAAGTGCAGAATCACTTCTTCTTCTTCCTTGTTCTGAGACTCAGAGTCCATGATTTCCTTGATGCATTCAATCATCTCTTCTAGAAACGTATTCTACAAAATCTCCAATTTGATATGATTGTGCACAAGATGAGCACTTAGTACACTTAAGATCATGTCCTACTCATATGAAGGTCTGATAGACCATATGTTCCCAATTTTCTATATTCCATCTTCCTCATGAATAAGTTGTATTAGCTCTTCTTTGGTTAAATCACCTTCTCCTTAACTTTCTTATGTCATTGCCTTTTCTTGTTTTGGTTCAACTATTTCCAGTTCTTTTCTTAGGGTGTCCTTAGTTTCCTTATCAGATTCCTCATCTAGATGTCCACAATCACTTGTTCTTTTCCTTTCCCTTCAACTCTTGGAGTCTTGCATACTGGTGGAGTACAAACATCAATTTATTTTTCTCTTTCTTCTTTCTCTTCATCTCACTAGAGGAGGAACCAACTTCAAGTTCCCTTACCAGAATGGGAATACCAATTGACCCAAACTTTCTTAGCAAACCCTTAAAGAAACTTTCATATAATTGATCATAATTTTCCAAATTGTTAGAGTATATGTAAATCTACTTGCAAACTAGGTCACTCTCTTCCCATATGACATTGTTGTTCACAGGTAAGCAATTCAAAAAATACATCACAAGGCATATAACCAAAGTACCAAACTTGAAAGGGAAATCTACCTTCTTTGTCAATTGCACGTTCTCCATCAGTTGATATTTTAGTAATCCGCAAAGGTCAAAGTCCTGATCTTCCATTATCATCTTGTGTGAAATGTAAACAACACCTGCCAAAGTTGCACCTTCTCTATTTCTGAAAAAAAAATTGTAGGATATTACATACGCAATGTACCTTGTCACTGAGTCTTTGATTGTGGAAATTATCAATGCCCTTTGACCTCCAATTACTCCACTTAGGGTTTTGAATTCTTTATTTTGGATTGAATTCTTCCTTGGCACATCCCCAATTTTGCATAACCAAGTTACAATTCCAATCACTTCTTTTGAGATGAGGTAGGGTTTATCTAGAGTTAGAACATCATCATTAAATCTATCCAGAATAAACTCAATGATTTATGTATTTACGAAATAGGGCAATTTGCTCCAAATATCCAAGCTTTTGTGTTTCGCTTCTTTCAGCCATTTCAATTCATCATGTGACAACATTTTTCTTTCAGCTCTAATATTCTCACTGTTATACTCATCTAGTTTTATCATTTTTTTAATTTGTTCCATTTTACCTTCCGTACACGTCTTGAAAATAAGTTCTTCAACCGTACACCAAATTAGACTAAAATTTCTCAATATAATAGAAGTACCTGATGGATTAGGGTTCCACCGCTGAATATGCTTTCAAAATTTTGATGCAGAGTGCTCTCCTTCTTTTCTTTGATACAAAGTGGAAAATAAGGATTTCAACTTGGTTTTTATAACTAACACACTTAACTTTTGTTGTAATAAATGATTTTTCCCTAACTTATCAAGATAACCTATTTTCTTAGTCATCAAACAAAAACTTCTGCAAACCTTTAACTCAGCATAATACTCTTTCTAACTATTTCAAAAACATATGTGGATCATCAGTGCAACCACTGTACTCATCCACATCCTGGAGTTAATTACTGACAGGGGGTTTGAAGGACTTTCTTGATTGCTCCCCCTAGGCCAAAGGCCTAAAATTAATTCCTGTAGGAATTACTAGAAGTAGGTTCTGGTGTTGGCTCATTTTCTGCAAGATAGGAACTCTTCTTCACCCATGTCTTCTTCATCTGATCTCTTATTTCATCCATAGTCACTTTCCCTTTTCGTTTATCATCTTTCTGCATATTTCTGCCTTTCTATGTTGAACCTCTTCTATCCATATTTTTATTTCTACAAAATCTTGCAATGTGACCATATTTGTTGCAATTGAAACACACAACATTTCCTTGTCCAAACTAGTCATTCCATTGATTTCTTCTTGATCTGCACTGGTTAGAAATATGCCCAAATCTTCCACAGGTATAACATTTAACATTCCTTCTATTGACAGAGTTGTTTGACATATTTCTGCATTTAATTGACTTATGACCAAACTCATTGCAATTGAAACACTGGCCGGAGAATGATGGATTACTTGATTTCATTTTACTTCTACATTGAGAAACCATATGACCAAATTTATTGCAAAGAAAATAGTATCCATTAAATTTTTGAGCATTAGGTTGTCTTACCAGATGTCTTTTTACTTTGTTCATCAGATTTCCTTGCCTGAAATTCCCTTGTCCAGTTCCAAAACTTTCTCTTCTCTCATATTCAAGACCTTTCTTGTCATTTCCATTCTTCTAACCTTGAGTCAACTCATCATGCTTAACTGAGCTAATCTTGATCTTCTTGTATTAATTTTCAGTAGCAAGTTCATCCCTGAGAATAACAATCTATTTTTCAAGCTCTTCTTCATTGTTTCTAGATTGTTGTAGTTCAATCTCCAACTAAATGAATTCTCCATTAACTTTGCTGCATTCATCAGATGTTTCTTTTAGGGACTGGGCAATATTTTCCTCATTCTTCTTTCTTTCTTCAATCTCCTTAGTCATCTTCATTGCCATAGATTCCATCTCATGCTTTAGGGTAGCATTATCTCTGGCAAGCTTTTCACACTCTTTAGTTATTTCCTTCAAGGTTTGATTCAGGTGAACATCATCCATTCTTTTTCTCTCTTTTTGCTTAATCTAGTTACAAAGATCCTTTCTCTTCTCCCTAGACTTAACAATCCGATCCTTCAATTTCTAAATGAATTTCTTAGCATCCTTAAGACTTTCTTTCAATTCTTGGACTTCTGCTTTGGATTGATCAAGATCATCAAGTACCGCCAAAAGTTGCAGCTGAAGACTGCTAGAGTTCATTAAATTCAAACATCCACCTCAATCTATTAAAATTCTTCTGAGAAACTTAGCTCTGATACTAATTGTTGGAATCAAGCAACATTGAGAGGGGGGGTGAATCAGTGTTGTGCAATTTTTAACTTTTTTAATCTGATCTCCAGTGCCTACAACATTCAATCAAAAGAAAGATGCATGAACATAAAACAATAAGCCAAAACACCATAACACAAGGATTTTTACCTAGAAACCCTATTAGGGGAAAAACCATGGTGGAGGTCAATCCACAATTTGAGTACTCAAATATAAGTGTTTTACAAAATTGGAATGCACTTGCATTCAAGCACACTTCCTATAGCTCACTACTCAAAATCAAGAAGGCTCACTTCCTTACATAGATTTGGATTACATCAAAAGGTTGAACTAAGAAAGTAGCATCTACAAATTCCTGATTATAGTTTCGGTTAGGCTCATATATCATATTATGGACCTTCTGTTTGGTTCTGCACTTTGCTCTATTTTGTCTTAATTCGCTTCACAAAATCCTCTACTGCACAAGTGAAACTATGCACAAATGCTCAACTAATCTTCTGATATTCACAACACACATCAACACATCACACACACACACCAAAATGAAATAACCGATGTCATATATATCTGCTACCAAGGATTCAATTGCACCATGTCAACTTTAATAAAATAAGAAATATTTACCAACTATCGGCTCAAATCGTAAACAACATTTAATGCACATCCACCAAAGTTAGCAATAGCATAGTGAGGACCCAAAACAAAATATTCAATATGAAAATACTCCAACTAATTTCACCTTGAACATCCACAACATCCCACATTCACTTAGTCGGCCTTCTCATGTTGTTGAACAAAAAATTGAATGACCAGATCTCCTAACTCATACACCACTTGATGCGATGGCACAAAACTCAAGAATAAGACATTTCATATACCCATCCACCTTCCTTGAGATCCACAATCCAAATTGATAAGCTGGTAATGCAAACCACTTGACAGATTCAACTTCAGCCGAATACCCTGTTCTTTACTCTATCTTCCGGTATTGTCATATATTGCAATGTAGATCAGATCAATGAATTAGGTTTCCATTAATGACAACACCAAAAGCCATATGCCAACACCATTCACCCTAGGTGGCGAATGGGTCCTCCCTTAATAAGGACCCCATTTTGAATTTTATTTTGGAAAGATTTTAATAACATTCATTTCTAGATCTGGTGTCAGTTTGAATTGTTTGAATTTTGAGGTTAATCTCTTGATTTAGTATAAATAAGGGGTTAATTCACATAGTTTCATCTTAAACTCTCAAGTATTCATGCATTATAGAAAATTTGAGTTCACAAGAGTTCACAAGAGCATTTTCAAAGGAATTTCAAGGCAGATTATGAAGATTTTATTGCAACAATTTAAGATCATTTCATCATGTCAAGGGTTTAGTGCATTCATGCATGATGTTGAGCTAAGATAGTGGATGTAGCAGTAAAGATCTACTTGAAAATATTATTTCAAATCTATTTAAAATCAAGATCTACATTCTTCATGGCCACTACATGTTAGATTACAGATTTATACTCCAACACAACTTCCAAGGTATCAACATTGCATTATTTCATGTTCATGCTTCAATTACATTATTTCACCATTTGGTTTAATTACCTACTAGGGGTTTGACGTAGGAGAAACCCTATTCAATAATGTAATCAACAAGCTTTTCTTCCCTTGAGTGTGTGTTTTCAAATTTATAGGTTGAAGATCAAGTGGAGAAGAAGTTTAGAGAAAAATTGTCAAAGTTGCCAAGTTGCAAAGTTGACCTTCATAGTGCAAGAACAAAGAATTGAAGCTACAAAATTTATTACAAGTTTTCGGGAGCTAACAATTGAGGATCTGAGAGTGCAGACATCAAGGAAAATAACTCAAATCTCAGTTTCAAAAATCCTAATAGAGACCCATTCGCCACTAAAGGTGAATGAGTCCTTTGTGCCCTAAAATAGGCTTCTTGTAGCAAGGTACACACCATTTTAATCTCTAAAAACTCCTCTCTTCATTGCTATAATAGTTAGGGTTAGTTTCTGATTATTATTTGCATGTTTTTTCTTCATAATTGAATGATACATAGTAAAAATTCATGGTTCATCATCTTGATCCATTCATCTTGGTGGTGATGATGATAACCCTATTTTCCCATGTTTCATTTTAGTGAACCTGACATATTGAACATTGCAATTTTATGATTTTGAAGTCTTTCATTGCATCCTAGGTTAGATAATACATTCATTTGCATCTCATTTGTATTGAATTAGATCTCATTTAGTGTTTTTTGCATTTCCCTCAAAATTGCATCTCATTGAGGTTTTTATTTTCATTGTTTTGCATCTCTCTAAATTTGAAAAATACAAAAAAAATCAGTCATTTTGCATATCATTTAGATCTCATAAAATTACATTTGAAAATCAAAATAAAATTGCATTTCAAATTATCTTTGCATACATTATTTCATTGCATTTTTGCATTGTATTTCTAGAAAATTTGAAACTGAAACTTACTGCCTAAGACCTGGAACTAAAAGACATTACTAAAAGCTTGAAAATCATTCAAAAATAGTTTAAAAATACCTAACTAGGACCCATTCACCCTTACTAGTGAATGAGTCCTTGATCAGGTCAAACTTGAACCTTTTGGCATCTGAAAAAGTATTAAAAATCACTCTAAAAATAGTAAAAACATCTCAAAAATACCTAAACATGACCCATTCACCCTTACTGGTGAATGAGTCCCTATTAGATCCTAATTTACATTTTTTTTAAAATTAAAATCTTAGTTTTAGGATTTTGTTTGCTACTGTTACCTTCTTGTTTCAGTTTCTTGATTTATTGTTTCATCAAATTCATTGCATATAGATTAAATTGCTTCATTTTAGTGCATTGCTAAAATTCAAAATTGCATTCAAACATTTCATTTTCAATTAATTGTTTTGTGTAATCAATAAATTGCATTACTTAGAATCTAAAAATTGCATAATTTCATTCTAGGTTGTTTCATTACCCCTTTGCTATTTTAGGGTTTGCACACTAGGGTTGTAAAACTTGTATGAGTTTTAAAATTTGTTGTCCTATTAGCAATACTATTGTAAGAGGCAGTTTAAGGCTCATGTCATCCCGCGATATCTCACTCATTATGGATCTTGGGTTTTCTAGTTCTCTTTTTGATAGTGTTGATAATCAACCCTCCATGGCTCATAGTTTGCATATTACACTTCCCATGATGTCACCTCCTACAACCAATGTGCGTGATGTTATAGAAAAACTAGATGAATAACTAGAAAACTTACAAGATTGTATCCTTAGTGAAATCATACACATTAGCTTGGTTTCCATTATACAAAATCTAAAGAAAGTGCTTAAAAATCAAAATGAAACACAAATTTTCTGTAGCTTTAGTTGCTTCTTTCATGAGTATTTGAACAAACACCATAATATACATTCCATAGACAACCTTATTGAAGCTAGTGAAACTAAGAATGATGTGATGAATTTTGATAGAAATGATGACAATATGGATACTATTGAACAATGTCCCACATACACTATGGTAGCATTTATAGAAACTAGACCTCATAAGGGATCAAATAAAAATCCTCTTCATATTGCTTTCTCAAAAAATCATTGTACCATAGAAAAAATGGATCATTGACATTTTCATGGTCTTTTAGATCTTTCCCCTTGATCTATTTTTCTTTGATTAGGTCCTAAATATTCAAATTATGATGTCTTCTAAAGCTGTTGTGAAATGTTGTAGCAAATTTCCACACTCTTCTAGACTCTTATCATTATAATTCATCTAAATATTCCCTTTTTATTCCTTATCAAGTCCTATTTTAAAGTGTTGTAAAGTCTTGTAACAAGATTTCACACTTTTAGAGGCTTGTTATCACTATTTACACCTTTCTTATGTTTTATTTGACCCCTTTATGCACTCATAAGACTTAATTAAGTGTATTTTTGAATGTAAACCTGACAAACAACATTAAATACAACTTGATTACCGACACCCACTTACAAGCCTAGAGTGGGACCCATTCGCCATACATGGCAAATGAGTCCCTCTTGGCTCCAAATTCAAAATAACTCAAAATTTCTTTTGGGTTTTTATTCAAAAAGACCTTATGTCGGCCTATGATGATGTATTATTGGGTAATTAGAGCATAAGTGTGTATAAATAAGTTTTTTCCCATCCATTTTAATTCCCCATTCATCTCATTTGCTGATACACCATCAATTAGCATTCTTGCATTCAATCCATCAAAGCATCATTCAATCAAGTAATTGTTAAGTATCTTGGAGCAACCATTGACATATCTTCAGACTTCTACAACAAAGTTTTTAGTGAGTTTAGGAAATTTGCATGTTGTTTATTCATCAGTCCTTGCTCATTTCATTTCATTTCTTTATTAAGGGTTTGATTACCAAAGTGGGATTTGACCAAGGCAAATCCCTATACTCTAACCCTTAACCATTTTCCCCATTTTGCATGTGTTTTTGCAGATTTATCAAGAAAATAGGTGTTGAAAGGTGGTCAACAAGTCATAAAAGTGTTTCAAGTCAACTAAATCCTAATTCAAGCTTGGAGACAACCTACACCCTTTTTTGCAGATTTGACTCTGTCAACCCGACAAGAAGACAAGTGAAGATCTGGACCTATAGAATTGACTCTTGAATTTGTAGATTTTTGGAGGTATGATTGCCATAGTGGAAAATGAGTCCCACTTGAAGATTGAAAAATTTTATTTTGTCAGAATCTAGTTCCCGATAGTCAAAAAGCAGTTCTAGGTGTTTTTACCAATAGGAGGACTGATTCACCATCAATGGTGAATGAGTCCCACTGGTGATTTACAATAATTTCTACTAGTTTTCAGAACCTTCCAAGATTAGAAGTCAACTTTGAGGTTCACTCTGTTAAACTTCATTTAATTTTGTTTGCATTAGTTCATGTTTTTAATTCATTTTTGCATACCTCACTGTGTTTTCAAATATTGCATATTTCATTAGTTTTGTAATCATAATCGGTCAATTTCATCACTTAGTTGCATTTAAATTATTGCATTTAGTCATAATTCCATCATACATCCCTTTATTTGAGTGAACCACCTCAATTTCAGTGTTCTATCTCTCTCCTTTTAGGTAAAAAATCCTAAGAGTGCAAGAGAAGTCTATAGAACTCCCACAAAATGGATGGTTCATTTTGGTGAACCTACATTTTGAACACATTATCTTTCTAATTTAAATTGCATCTTGCATCCTAGGTTTCCTTTGCATCAAAATTCAATTATGTTTTGTTTTGTTTTTGCATCCTAGGGTTTCTTAAATTGCATTAGTGAAAAAATCATATAGATTTCATTTTTGCATATCAAATCATTCAAAAACTGAAAATATGCATTTGCATCTAAAAAGCATTAAAATCACTTTAATTTTTTTGAAAAACACAAAAAAATCTCATACCTAGACTAATTTACCACCCTGGGTGAATCAATCCAGTTGCATTTTCTACATTGAAATTTTTGCCATTTTCACAGTATTTTTTACATTTTTGTTTCCTATTGCTACCTTCTTGTTTCAATTTATAGAATTTTTGTCATTAGCATTTTGTTACTCCTAGTTTTCATTTGCATTCACCCCATATTTTTTGGTACTTGTATGAGTGTTTTGTGCCCTATTGATAATACTTTAGTGAGATGAAGTTCTAGACTCATGACTTCCCATGATAGTACTTTTATTGTGGACATTGGGATCTCAAGAGCTCCTACTCCTAGTATGGACAATGGTGCATTAGGCATGGATACTACCACTAGTATACCTTTATCTTCACATACAATGCATGTTGACACACAAACCGATCAAATTCCACAAGGTTAAGTCATTAGTATTAATGAGGATTTTGCACATTTACAACAAGATTTATCCCTTGAAAAAATTTCCACCATTGCCATACCTACCATAGAAAACCTTCATCGCTTGATTGAAAGTGATGATGGCTTACAAGTTATGAAAAAAATTGCTGAGATATACAACAAACATGTTCCTTCCACTTCCCAACTAGAAAACATTGTGGTTAGCCACAAAGGATCTCACATTCCTCCTCCTTCAATCGTAGTATCCATTCCCACCTATACCATTCCTCAAGTTACAACAACCATGCAACAGGTTAGTCATGTGACTCCTTCTTTCACTATTCAAACTAGCATTCCTAGTTCTTTTGTGGCATTGAATGTTTCGTCTTCCACCTTCATCCCTCTTAGTGTCCCCTTCACTTCTCCTAACATTACATACGATCCATCACCATTTTCTCTTCCACCTCATACCACTTACTAATCCAAAGGATCTTCGTCAAAATTTGAAGTTTATCATTTGTCTCCAAAATTGGTATCACTAGGAAGAGCTTAGAATCCTAACTCCAACACAACTCGAACATAGTCAAATGGAGCTACAAAGCTTGAGTTAAGCTTGGTCAAATGTCGGTCAACTTAGGGGCTCAAACCAAAAAAAGGTCAAAATTCAACATCATCAAAAGTGGTCAACGTTGACATCAATGTGAACAGCTCATTGAGAGCTTTCCAACGATGTTCATTTCACAAAAATTGGAGTCCGTATGAAGGAATTATGGGCAGTCAAAGTTCTGGTCAAAGTCCTCTTTCCTTCCCACTCTTCATGAAAAGGAAAATCCCTCTGTATACATAAATCTTTAAATAATATTTAATTCTCCTAAATATAATAATCCCTATAAATGAGGATTTTAATCCTTTTAAAATTTTAGAAGCCCGTTACATGATAATTAAGGAGGCTTAAAATAAATTAATGGCTTTAAAATTATATTGGCATCGATTGGTTTTGATAAAAGCCGAAAACCGAAATCTCTTATTTTTAAATTTTCACCCAAATATTTAAAATTTGTAATCCTCCAATTTGTTAAAAAGGTTGAAATAAAACCTATAAGGCCCGAGAATAACATGTTAAAGGGATTTAACAAATTATTGAAGATTTGAGGATTATTTTAAGGGGGGAATTATTATTTTCATATGTAAAAAAAGGGAGATTATGGGAGATTTGTACTTGTATGGGTAATATTATAAAATCAATTGGTTAGTAACCAATTGGGGTAATTTTGGTGTATAAAAAGGGGTAGAAGGGTAGGATGGAAGTTAAGTGGTGATAGAGAAGAAAATTGCTTGGAGAATTTTTTCTTGATTTATGTGCTATTCAGGAGGTTTCTCTTGCGCACTTTGAAGGAGGGCTTGCCAAATTTCTTTATAAACCAAGGGGAGATTATGCTGACATGTACTAATTTTTTGGAGAAGTAATCAGATCGGTCCACTCATTGGAGAGGGGCCCAGAGACATAGTCACTTTTATGATGAACTCCATTATCAAATTTGTTTACATCTCTCTCTCTTTCTCTCATTTTTTTTCATCACTTTGTTATTTCCATTATTTTTATTTATGTTCGTGTGATAATTCTATTGAATTAGGTTGGATTTAAAATTGTAATTGTTAAGCATTCTTAAAGCAATTGTCATAGATCCGTAAAATAGATCAAGTTTCGTATCAGAGCTTTGTGTGACTAGTATTACAGAATTGGATGCTAACACGATCTAGGAAATAGCGAGGTGAAGGTGAACTTGAATAATATAATCCTAAGATCGACAAATGAAGGACTTTGCCATCAATGGAATAAACTAGAGCTAGAAAAAGTACTGAGCAAGAGCTTGATGATAAGTCTTTTCAGCAAGCCTTTCTTGACATGAAGGCTATGGTGGAAGAGCTTTATGTGGAAAAGAAGAGGCATGAAAAGGGAGGTTCATTGAAGCAAGAAAAGAAGGAAGATAGAAAGGACAAAGAAGAAAAAGCTCCATAAGCTCCATCTCCTCCATCTTCTCCTTCTTCTCCTTCTTCCCTTTCTTCTTCTTCCTCTTCTACTACTGTTAATCCTTTCAAAAGCAAGTCTAAGCCTATTATTAAACTGGATGTAAAATTTGAATTTCCTAAGTACTGTGGTGAGTTAAATTCTGAAAAGTTAGATGATTGGATCCAACAAGTAGAAGTGTATTCTAGGATTCAAGGCCTAATAAAAGATGCTTTTATGATCCAGTTAGCCACTCTCCGGTTGGGAGGTACAACTCTCACTTGGTGGGAGAGTAGGACTCGAGAGGAAATTGCTTGCCATGGTAAGGTTAATATGACTTGGATGGAATTTGTTGTTGCCCTTAAAAAATAGTTTTATCCTTGAGGTTATATTCAGAAATTAACAATGAATTGGAAAACCTATAGGCAAGGTAAGGGTTAGTCTATCCTAGATTACACCCATGAGTTTAGAAAATGGGCTATTGCTTTAAATGTTCCATTGTATATGTAGGATACATTACTTAAGTACATAGGTGGTTTGTATTCTTACCTGAGACATACTATTCTAATGTTAAGTCCTAGTAATTTGGATGAAGTGTCAGTTCAAGATACTCATTTAGAGTCAAGGGGTAAGACCACTTTTAGTGATAATTTCTCAAAGAAACCATCTAAGCCTGAGGGGAAGTCTAAGGGTAATGAAAAAGACAAAGATAAAGGAAAAGGGAAGAAGACAACTATAGTTAAGAAGGAGGGTGATAAGCCCACATGTTCCCATTGCAGGAAAGAGGGGCATGATGATTTGAAGTGTTGGAAGTTGCATCCCAAATTAAGGCTGAAAAGATATGGAGGTAATAAAGGCAAGCAAAAGACTGCTACATTGATTCAACAAGATCTTGGATCCAACTCTAGAGATGAAACTCAGATTGTTGTTGATGGGGTCCAAGGTAAATGTAAAGGTATAACTCTCTCTTCTGATGCAGATGTTTCTAATCAAAATGCAAGTACAAGTAAAGTATCTACTCCTAAAGTTGATAAACAACAAAATGAATTGTTTCATATTTGAGTTGTAACTAAGCACACTAAGATTAACACACTGTTTGATATGGGTTTTCAAGTCAAATTAATATCTGAAGAGGTGGTAAAGAAAATAAATCTAGCTACAACACCCCATCCAAAGCCATATCTGCTTGGATGGGTTTGCAATGATGCTCAACTACAAGTAACGAAATAGTGTACATTGAAATTTTCTATCACTGCAAAATTTGTTGATGAGGTAGAAGTAGATGTTGTTCCTTTGGATATTTGTGGGCATGTGTTAGGGAGTGTTAGAAACCAAGATTAGATTTGCAAACTGAAAAGACCTTCCACAGAAGAGAAAATTAGAAAAAGTAGAGAGGTTGCAAAAGAATGTGCAACATAATATTATTCGAGAATTTAATAATTACATGATAATGATTTTCTTTATAAAAACAAAGATATGCATAACCCTAATCTTATCTTGAGCAACAAGATAGATCAACAAGATAAGGATGACAACTAGTTAACCTAGGAATTAAATAATTACCTAAGTAAACTTATGTAAAGTGTAATTAAATATTAATTACACCAACACCCCCCCATAAGTGCAACTTAGGGAGAAGCAAATTATTATGCAAATATGAGTCCTGGCAACAAGGCTTGATCAGGTACTCATTTACAAATTCAATATGAGGTAGAGAAGGAAAACCCAGTGGGACAAAACCCCCTACAATGAGATGACTGCTGCAAAGAAGCATTGGAAGAACACTGTGGAGTAACACTGGAACTGCAATCCGAAAAGCAAGGAAAGATACTTCTGTCTACAACTAAAACCAAAAAATAGAAACATGATAATGTGACAGCAGACCCGATGCCACAGAACACTGGAAAACTCACAAACTAGAACAACCATGGAATCCATGAAGCAACAGTAGATGAAATGATGACAGAATTTGGAATCCATGCATCTCGATGCTGATGCCAAAGTGTGACTAAAAATCTTCCATGGGAAGGAGTACCAAAAAAGACTCTGGAACATTAACCATAAAAACATGGCCCTCAAACTGAGAAGGATCTGAACCAATATAGATCAAGAAACATAATCTCTCAACTAAAGTGTGAACCGATGAATCCGATATGTGTCAAGAAATAGAAAAAATGTGGCCAAAAGAAACTAAGAAACCAAATAACCCATGCGAGATGCCATCAAATCAAGATGGATATGGAGATCAAAGTAAAAACTACACTCTAATCAGATTTATTATGCAAGAAACCCCCCTGATGGAACTTTATCTCAGTTCATTTATTACAATAACCCAATGATTGTAAAATGAGAGAATACTAAACATTCATAAATATAAAAATAAAATAGAACTCATATCTATGTAGAGGACTGAATCAGCTTTCCAATGCCGCAAGAATGACGAAAAATGGATCACCGAGTCAAAAGATATGCCCTCCGGAGTGAAAACAACATCTAAGTTCAAAGGCCTGAAAAATAAATTTAGAGAAAAAATCTGGTAAAAAACTTACACCACTAGATCTGTTGGAATTAGCTTTTGGCGATATCTCGCTTGTGAAAAACAAAGATTGTATGCAAAAAAATACACCCTGATTTCGTGAACATTGATCCACAATGCCTAATAAGGGGTTGTAGGGTGCCCAAGGGGCTAAAAAATGAGTCTGTCCCATGCATGACCGGGGTCAGAGCGGGTGGGGCGAGCCCCGGTTGCCCGGCCCGACTAACGTACGTGCTGGGGCCCGACGGGGTGGACAGACCCGGTCCACAGGATTGCGGCCAAGTGCCATTCACGGGGCTAGGGACGAGAGGTCCCTCGGTCCTCCATGTGACCGCTAAAGAGGACTCATGGCTGAAGGTACGGAGGGCGACCGTGGTAGAGGAGATGAGCTGGTGGGGATTTGGCGGCCGCTAGGTGGCCATCGGGTGGTGGAGCGCATTTGAACTGGAGGTGCTGACACACATCCCAATAAGAGCATGTTTTTTAATTTTTTTCAATTTTTGTGCATTGAAAGACATGCTGGGGAGGCCGTATGGCCGCCAGACAATTTTTTTTTCCTTCCAGACAAACTACTCAGAAATTGACAAAATGAAGGGCGATCTTAGTGTTTTTGGCCGCTGCGAACGCAATGGTGACCTCCGTTTCTGTTGAAACTGCTCCAAAATTTTGGCTACCCCCAGAGCTTGCAAAAAATCTCTGAACTTGAAACCCTCATAGATCTGGAAAATGATGGCCAAAATCTGCAAAACAAAAGCCAATCTTGACTTTTTCCAGTGCTCTAAATCCAATGGTGAAGCCCGATCTGATCCAAAACACCTCAGATGAATTCAAGGCATGATATCCTCGAGGAATTCCAAATGAACCTGCATTGATTTTCTCTAGAAATATGAGAAGGGACTGCAAATCTAGGCTCTGATACCATGTTAGAAACCAAGATCAGATTTGCAAACCGAAAAGACCTTCCACAAAAGAGAAAATCAAAAAAAGAAGAGGTTGCAAAAGAATGTGCAACATAATATTATTCGAGAATTTAATAATTAAATGATAATTATTTTCTTTATAAAAGCAAAGATATGCATAACCCTAATCTTATCTTGAGCAACAAGATAGCTCAACAAGATAAGGATGACAACTAATTAACCTAGGAATTAAATAATTACCTAAGTAAACTTATGTAAAGTGTAATTAAATATTAATTACACCAACAGGGAGTCCTTATCTATATGATAGAAAATAAATCTTTTATAGGGGGATAATAAGTATCATCTCTTTAAGGATGGGATAGAATACATTATACGTGCACACAAAGTTAAGACTAATCTTGCACTAGTTAATGCTGGTCAAATGAAAATATTGGTTGATTCTAGTAATAAATTTGTATTAATGCTTAAGAGGATGAAAAAGCTAAAGCATTTAAGGGGTGTGATCCAAAGCATTAAACTGAGATGGTCAAAATAGTTTCTACATATGATGACTTATTTTAGGAGCCAAAGGGGTTGCCACCTAAGAGAGAGATACAACATGAAATCGAGTTGCAGTAAGATGTGCCTCTTCCAAACATCGGCATGTATCGTTTATTAGTTTTGCAGAATGAGGAAATCAAAAAGCAAGTTCAGGAGTTGGTGGAAAAAGGAGTCATCCATCCTAGTACATCTCCTTGTGGTTCTCCAATTGTGTTGGTTCCAAATTAGGATGGGTCTTGGAGAATGTAAATTGACTATCGAGGCTTGAACAAAATAGTAGTAAAGAATAGGTATCCTCTTCCCCGAATTGATGATTTACTTGATCAATTAAAACATGTAGTTTATTTCACTAAGTTAGACTTGCATGGCGGATATCATCAGATAAGAATTGTAGAAGATGACATTTGGAAGAGTACATTTAAGACAAAACATGGACTGTTCGAGTGGTTGGTCATGCCCTTCAGGCTTTGCAATGCACCAACTACATTTATGAGAGTCATGAAAGATGTCTTTCATCCTTTTATTGATGATTTTTTCATAGTCTATTTGGATGATATTCTTTTATTTAGTCGAACTTGGGAAGATCATGTATTTCATGTAAATAAAGTTTTTGATGTATTGATAAAAGAAAAACTCTTTGTAAAGATGTCTAAATGCGAATTCGCTAAGACATCCTTAGTGTACTTAGGCTATGTCGTAGGTGGTGGTCAATTGAAAGTAGACCCTATGAAGGTCAAAGCTATTTTAAAATGGCCTAAGTCAAGTATAGTTACTAAAGTCAGAAGTTTCTTAGGTGCAGTCCAGTACTAGAGAAATTTCATTGCAAACTTCTCTTACATTGTATCACCATTGCACGCATTGACTAGTATGAAGACAATTTTTCAGTGGGGAGGTCCATAGTAGAAGGCCTTCAACACTTTGAAGGAAAAGTTGAGTACGACACTAGTTATGGATTTACCATATTTGCACCAACCATTTAAGATCGAGACAGATGCAAGTGGATTTTTCATGGGAGCAGTACTAGTGCAACGAGGTAAATCAATTTTCTATCACTCTGAAACCTTTTCAGGTGTAGTAATTAACTATCTTATTTATGATAAGGAACTTTATGCATTAGTTCAAAGTGTTAAAAAATAGAAACACTACTTAATGGGGAAAGAAATTGTAATCCACACTGATCACCAACCACTTCAGTATTTGCATTCACAATCCAAATTACAACAAATTAGGCACTTTAGGTGGATGGGTTTTCTTCAACAATTTCATTTGGTAATTAAGTACAAGAAAGGTGCACATAAAAAAGTAGCAGATATACTATTTAGGTCTCTTGTTATGAATTCTTTGATTATCCTTAAAGGTAGTTCCATGATACATGGAAGTTTTCAAGAATAGTATGCTAATGATGAAGACTTTGAGGAAATCTATTCAGCTCTAATTATAGGAAAACATGTAGAAGAGAAAGATTACTATGTGTAGGATAAACTGTTGTATCACTTGGGAAAGTTATGCATTCCAAAAGATGAAAAAGCACAGGTAATCAGAGAATCTCACACCTCATTGATTGTAGGGAATTTTGGGGTAAGAAAAATAATGACTCAGTTGTAAAAGTATTGTTACTGGCCTCGTATGCAAAAAATTGTATCTAAGTATATTAGAGGTTGTGTCATGTGTGCAACTAGTAAACCTAGTAATAGAAAGTTGGGGTTGTACACACCTCTACCTGTACCATCCCGTCCATGGGAAAGTGCGTCAATGGATTTTGTCAGGGGGTTACCTATGTCTAGGAAGGGACATGATTATCTATTTGTAGTAGTTGATCAGTTCAACAAAATGTGTATCTTAATGCCTTGTAAAAAATAGGTCACTACTTAACTGATAGCTTAGATGTACTTTCAATTTGTATGGGTTCATTTTGGGTTACCTACTTCTATTGTATTGGATCGAGATTCTCAATTCCTAGGGGAATTTTGGTCATCTTTGTGGGGACTCATGGACACCAAACTGAAGAAGAGGATAGCCTTACATCTACAGACCGACAGATAGACAAAGGTAGTGAACAAGATAGTTGTGCATTTGCTCAGAGGTTACTATAGAAAACATCCCAAGCTATGGGATGAGAGTCTTCATTATGTGTAGCATGATTACAACCATGCAAAACACTCTTCTACAAAGAGGTCTCCTTTTGATACTTTATTTGGTTATGTGCCCAAAACACCAATGGATTTTTCTATTGGGAAGGACGATGTTGAAAATGGATTCCATGATGGAGAGAAGGATTTAAATTTCATCCAGAAAGTCTAATAAATTCATTAGGAAGTGGAATCATAGTTGGAGAAGAGTCAAGCCAAATATAAGGCTTGACATGATAATCATCATAGTGATCACCATTTTTAGGTTGGAGACAGAGTTTGGTTACATATAAGCAAGGAAAGAATGCAAGGTGAAGGAAGGAAGCTCAAGCCAATTTGGTATGGTCCCTTTGAGATCTTGGAAAAGATCAGAACCAACGCCTTCCGCCTTAATCTTCCTCCATACATGCACATCTATTCAGTTGTCAATGTTGAGAATTTGAAGTTGTATGAGCCTCCAATGATATTGGATGAAGAAAAAGATATTCAGGTTCCATCAGTTGATGATATTTCACCAGAATACATGTCAAAATTGCTAGAGGATGTCGTCTTAGATAGAAAAATCAAGACTTCACGAAGAGGTGCTATGGAGTACTTCAGAGTGGGACTGAAGGGGATGAATCCAAGTAAGGAAAGATGGATGGAGATTGGTAAAGTGAGGGAACTTTAACCTCACTTACTTTATGAGTAACTAGCTTTTGGAGGTCCAAAAGCTCTCTAGTGGGGAGGACTAATCTGGAGGATCTTTGTCAAAATTTGAAGTTTCTCATTTGTCTCCAGAATTGGCATCACTAGAAAGAGCCTGAAATCTTGACTCCAACACAACTCGAACGAAGTCAAACAAATCTATGGAGCTCAAGTTATGCTTGGTCAAGCATCAGTCAACTGAGGGGCTTAGACCAAAAAAAGGTCAAAATTCAACATCATGAAAAGTGGTCAAAGTTGACATCAATGCAAAGGGCTCGTCGAGAGCTTTCCAATGGCATTTGTTTTGTACAAATTGGAGTTTGTATAAAGGAATTATGGGAAGTCAAAGTTTTGGTCAAAATGATGGTGTAGCATCACCAAAACTTGACACTTGGTGGGACATATGTCATGTGACATAGTAGGAGTAGTGAGTTGGCATAAATAAGGATTAAACCATAATTATTAGAAGTAAAAAAAAACATGTGGTTTAAAAATTAAAAATAATAATAATAATAATGAGGATTTTGTAGGATTTGATCCCTTAATCCATGCCCTAAAATCCTCTTTCCATCCCACTCTTCATGAAAAGGAAAATCCCTCTATATACATAAATCTTTAAATACGATTTAATTCTCCTAAATATAATAATCCCTATAAATGAGGATTTTAATCCTTTTAAAATTTTAGAAGCCCATTTCATGATAGTTAAGGAGGCTTAAAATAAATTAATGGCTTTAAAATTATATTGGCATCAATTGGTTTTGATAAAAGCCGGAAATCAAAATCTCTTATTTTTAAATTTTCACCCAAATATTTAAAATTTGTAATCCTCCAATTTGTTAAAAAGGTTGAAATAAAACCTCTAAGGCCTGAGAATAACATGTTAAAGGGCTTTAACAAATTATTGAAGATTTGAGGATTATTTTAAGGGGGGGATTATTGTTTTCATATGTAAAAAAGGGGAGATTACAGGAGATTTATACTTGTATGGGTAATATTGTAAAATCAATTGGTTAGTAACCAATCAGGGTAATATTGGTGTATAAAAAGTGGGTAAAAAGGTAGGATGGAAGCTAAGTGGTGATAGAGAAGAAAATTCCTTTGAGAAATTTGGCTTGATTTATGTGCTATTCAGGAGATTGCTCTTGTGCACTTTGAAGGAGGGCTTGCCAAATTTCTTTGTAAACCAAGGGGAGATTATGCCAACATGTTGTACTAATTTTCTAGAGAATTAATCGGATTAGTCCAGTCATTGGAGAGGGGCCTGGAGACATAGTCATTTTTATGACAAACTCCGTTATCAACTTTGTTTTAATCTCTCTCTCTCTCTCTTTCTCTCATTCTATTTTCATCACTTTGTTATTTCCATTATTTTTATTTATGTTCGTGTGATAATTCTATTGAATCAAGTTAGATTTAAAATTGTAATTGTTAAGCATTCTTAAAGCAATTGTCATAGATCTATAAAAAAAATCACTTATACCGATCCCCTCATTACACAACTCTTTAACACTGTTTCTTCCATGCAACAACAAATATCCACCATAAGCCAAAGTCAAAATGCTCCACCCACATATCATGTCCATAGTAGACTATTATCTCTAGAGATCTTAAGAACAAAAATTCCACAAAGAATTGAGATGCCTTGGTTTGAGAAGTACAGAGGTAAAGGAGACCCTACTAATCATGTTAATTCCTATACAACATTGTGTAGTGATTTCGTCCTTGATGACAAACTATTAGCAAACTTTTTCCTAGGACCTTAAAAGACATTGCATTGGAGTGGTTCTCAAACTTACCCAATCATTTAATCCAATCATTTAATGAACTTTTCGATGCCTTTATAAGTCATTCCAAGTTTATATGACTCCCAAAAAGAAAATGAATAATTTAATGAGATGTAAACAAAATGTAGATGAAAAATTAATTAATTCCATTTCACGTTATCAGTCATTGTATGCTCAAGTAGATGTCAAGATTCCTGATTCACATCTTCAAAAGATATTTATCAAAAACTTGCAAACTCACCTCCAGGATAAGTTGACTATGATAAAATTTCCTTAGTTCATACATTTATGCACAACCCTTTGTGACTATCACAGCTTAGTTATTAGTCCTGATTCAAAGTCCACTTCTAAATGAGCTGAGAAGTCTGAATAAAACAACCAGAACAACGCACAAAACTTTAGAAAAACAAACAGAGGCTTTTTACAGTTCAATCCACCTCCACCACAACCAACTCAACCAATGCCTAATCAAGTGGCCGATATTAAAGAAGTTGTGCCCTTTACCTATGGGGACCTGGAGAGACAATTTACCCCTTTACCCTATACACTCCATAACACAATGAATCAACTGCTACAACAACAGATGATCAATTTTCCTACTGTTAAACCCCTTGATACTACCAATCCTTTACCACCCACCTTTAAACCAAATGCTTATTTTCATTTTCATCACCAAAATGGACATGACATTAAACACTGTAAGTGTATCAAACATTTAGTTCAAGACCTCATTGATTCTGGCCATTTTTCCATTGCATGTGTTGGTGATCAAGGCAATAAGTCTGTTGCACCTCCCAATCAGAACTTACAAATTTTTACTAACCCTATGTTTAAACACAATGTTTCATTTTTTAAAGCCAGTGAACCTTCAAACACTCATGTGATGAACATTGATACAAATAATGAACAACATGCTATTACTCCAAATGTTACCCAAGTTAATCCTATGGATGAACTTGTGGGTACGATAGACGTTATCCCTTGTAAGGGCCCAACCAAAAAATCTCTTGATATTAATTTTTCTTCTCATGATATACTTAAATAGATTCTCAACGGTCCTCTTTGCATAGCCAACTACATCTATGATAAGCCCACCAATGGGATATTAATAGATCCCACCTATGGCGAGAATGTGATCACGAAAGAATTTTTAGTATTACATGATCTCTATCAAGATGATTATGATAAACCAACTGCATGGATTAAAACACATACTGGTTTTGCATGCCCTACAATTTGATTGATTGTACTCCCATTACAAATAGGACCCAAAACTTTGGATGCAATATTTTCTTTTATTCCACAATCAGATCAGTTTCATTTGCGACTAGGTCGTCCTTGGCTTCGCTCAATGAAAGCTATTCATTGAATTGTTCACAAATGTTTGAAGTTTCCACATGACAATGAGATATTTACCATACACCATAGTGGCTTTAATCCATTGTCCTCTAACGTTAATTTTTCCTTAGAATCCTTTTGGCCTGAACTTATGCAACCCATAATGCCTTGAAAAGACTTCTTTTTCATTACCTATCAAAAGTTCAAAGCCAAATGAATAGACAAATTTTTTCTTCGCCACATGTCCCCATCCACTTCTACTATCCCTATCATAGATGAGACAATGCTTCAACCTGAGCCTGAACCTAAACAAACAATGCAATCTCATGAGAAACCAACCATATACACTTCCCCTTCATCGTATAAATTCCCAAGTGATAATGAAAACAACCCCATCCTACCTCCTCACATTAAACAAGTTTACAAAGCCAAAGAGAAAGTGATTGACCCATCTCCTTAAATTTATTCCATTCCTCCTCCTCAAGATGAAAAGGAATGTATGGTGGATCAACCCACTCTTACACCTTAGCAACTTAAAAATAAAATTAAAAGAAATCGTGGTGCTAGGGAGCATAGGAATCATTGTTGTCTCCTTGCTCATCAAATACAAACCAAAAACAATAAAGAAAACCAACCTCCCTCTTTGAAAGAAGCAATAACTGATCACCCTGATCCTCTTGACCTACCACTGTTTATGCTGAAAACTGAAGAAGTTAAATGATTTAATCTATAAATTCAAATAAAAATTTCAGCATATCATTAATAAAGACTTTCCAAATGAATACAAATGAAAAATGAAAACTAAACTATGCAAAACTAAAATAAATGCATTCAAAGGAAAATCAGCTCCATTGTTTTCCTATTTCACCATGATTCTTGATTTATGCATTTGATGCTCTCAGATTTTTATGAGCACAAGTGCAACAAGAAGCTGTGATGAGTGGAAGAGAGATTGAAATTGAATTTTTAAATAAAAATGTGTATCCCCAAAAAGTGAGAAGGAGAGTTTTTATAGATGAATGCATAATGTGAAAATGAGAAATGAGAAATGAGTGGAGTGATTTATGCCATGATTCATGTTTGGAAGCTCAAATTGTGCAATTTTGAGCTAATTCCATGGAAATTGATTTATGAATTTAATGTGCACTTTTAAGCTAATTTCATGGAATTTGATTTATGAATTTTAAATTATTTAATGAAATATATGAATGCATTTTAATGATTAATGCAAATGAATAATCATGCAAATAGTCAAAGTGAAATGATTCATGTAAATGGATGATGAACAAGCATGAGACAGTTTAATTATTTGATGAAATGCATGAATAGAAGAAAGTATTGAATGAATTAGTTAAGTAAATAATAATATCTATTTAATCAATAGATGAATATTGTTACGATTGTGAGGACAAATTTGAGTGTCTACATTTTTCCCCTCTTTGAGACAATGTAGCTTGTCGAGTTGTTTCAAAGAAAAAGATTGAACAACTGATACATGCCCCAAAGATATCTTGGTAAGGATTATGATAAGAATGATATGCCCCCTCGAGAGATTGATCAAACAGATTGTAAGAAGATTAATCTCTCGATAGATGTCTAGAAAATGATTAGATACCTGATATTGTGCAAGTGATAAAGCGGTGATGTACATTTTGATGAAAATGTACAATTGATGGGCATAACTAAACAATTGATGGGAATGATTAGTATAGCTAGGTTTATGAGCTAATGAAGCTAATTCAGTTGATTAAGTTGATTTGGAATGATGCTTACGCAAGACAAGGTGATATAATGATTGATTGATTGAATTAAGGGGAAATGATATTTTGAGAAGCAAGTCGATTGATTTGAGATTCGATTCAAGGGACATATATCAATTGTATAAAGCAAGTGATTGATTTCTCTACAACAAGAAAGATGAAGAAAATGAAATGCAAGAAATGGTAGATGGAAGAAATGCAAGATGGAAGAAAATGAAGGTGATGAAGCCTCTTATGCCTTTTAAGTGTTGTTATCATCATCGAGCTTATTATGTCACAAATTAGTAGAAGCATCTAGATAACATGAACATCTAGATGATTTGAATATTGTTTGCATTTTTATTTAGTAATGAAGTATAAGAATCTAGGTATAAGAACCTTAGATGACCTGAATACTTATTGCATGGAAGACACTATCAGACAAGGAATTCTCTCATCTACATTAGACTCATAGGTCCTCGATGGTTTTAGACAACCATGTCTTAAGACGAGTCATCCCGTGAATAAGAAACAATCCAAAAACAACAAACAAGTGAACATGCCCCATCCTCTCCTCTCTAGTCAAATACATCTAGAAGAAGCTAAAAGACATGTTACCAAAGATAAAATCATAAAATAAGAAAAGATCAACAAACAAACAGGGGTCTTGCTTCGATGTAGAACTGATTCTTGTTACAGTTTATGTGTTTGGTTGGATTTGTAAGATGGATTGATATATATGTTATAATGTTTGCTTGATTGTCAACACTTGCATGCTTTGATTTTGTTGAAGTTCAAAGCTGTGTGGTAATCTGAAAGTGTCACTATTTTTTGGAATATTTGATTTTTTTGGATTTCTTTAGGACATTTTATATTTTTTTGGATTTTTTCAAGACATTTAATGATTTTTTTGGATTATTTCAAGACATTTAATAATTTTTTTTGGATTTTTTCAAGCCATTTTATGATTTTTTTGGATTTTTTAGGACATTTTATAGTTTTTTTGATTTTTCAGGACATTTTGTGCCTTTTTTGGATTTTTTCAGGACATTTTATGATTTTTTGGGATTTTTTGAAGTTTTAAAGATGGAGTGAGATGAAATGTGATATGAATGATTGATGAAACTAGATGCCCCACACTAGAGGTAGTGCAACCATGTATAAATGATAGATCAAAATGAAAGATTCACTGCAAAGCATGTCACACAAGCAACATATCTTTTGTCAAAAGATGATAATGCTTGATTGATTAAGATGCTGGGGATGATTCATTTCATAAGGCATGATGATGGTAAGTACTTAGGATCATTGATTCCTGTAAGTATGATAATATTCATGATTGATGATGTTTGATTGACAAAAGATATGTGGATTGGATAATGTTTTACAACTAGGCTTAAATATGATTTGCACGATAAGATTCAAGGTTGCAAAGAGACATGATGTCCAACATTGGAGGTAATTTAATCATGGATAAATGATAAAGATGTGAACTATGATGGAATGGTAGCACATAAGGATATGAAAGGAAATCCAAAGCATGCATTCATAATTTTTCCCCTAATCTCATCAAGAACAAAGGAAGGAAATGGGACATGGATTTTGATAACCTAGGAGATATGGAATGGAATAATGCAAGGATAAGGATAATGAATAGGATGATCAAGATCAACTAGATAAGATATGGACACAATTCATAAGTATTTTTCCCCTATTTCTCATGAAGAACAAGGGAAGAAAGGATGTATTTAGATAGAATGATGGAATATGGGTAAGGTGAAGGATATGATATGAAAGATATGGATAAATTGTATAGGATAAGATGTATGATGTTTAAAAGGATCCTTAACCTTGTCAAGATCAAAGGTGGAAAGGTAATGGATGAACATAAAGAGGATAATGGATATGAATGATAGGATGGATGAAACTTGCCCCCAAGTGTAGAGTGCAAGAGGAATATGGAAGATAGGATATGGATAGGGATAAATGAAAATGGAAGGTAATATATGCATGATAGGGAGATGCAAGAAGGACTCAAGAATAAAGTTTCATGACTAATATCCCTTGAATGTGTGCTCTAATAAACCATGGAAATAGGAAATAGGCTCATAAACGTTGGTAGATTAATGGTGTGATGGAAGAAGCTAAGGATTTATACAATGGTTTGGATTAAAGGAGGATAATGGGGGATGAATGTTGGATAATGGATAGGAGGTTGGATGGCTAGTTGATGGATAGGGAGAAAGGATGGAAATATCAACATTAACACACACCTTGAAGGGTGGTGGAGTGATGGAGGAAAAATGAATTTGGAAGGTGATAGGTTTTTAGATGGACAATTGAGTGGATTAGAAAATTTGGATGCAAATTTAGATTTTACTGTTTCACGGCATTTTAGGAATCCATATTAGCTTTTTGACTCTGATTTTTGATTCATGACCTTTGTGGCTCCTTTTGAGATTCTTTCTCTTTTGTTTTATGGGCCTTTTTGTGGCTTTTTAAAATTTCCTTTTTTGATTTATGGGCCTGTGGCTCCTTTGAATTTTTCTTTTTGATTTATGGACCTTTTGTGCCTTTGTGAATTTTTTTCTTTGACTTTGATCAGATTTTATTTTATTTTTAAGTCGTCCTGCTCAGGAGACATGTTGATCCTTTCGATATGGATTTTGATATGGAATATTTTTGACATTTGAACCCAAATCACTCCTCCAAAAGAAATGGGATGGGTGGATGGTTAATGTAGGTAGACTTTGAGAGGTCATCATGATGTGTTCCTTTGTTGTTCTTGATGAATAGTAGATGGAGGGATGTAGGGCCCCAATATGTATGGAAGGGTTGATGAACTAGGGTTTGGATGATAAGGACCAAGGATAGATGGAAGTTTTTATGGACTAGACAAGGACCTAGGATAGATGGAAGGTTTGATGGACTAGGATAAGCGAAATAGAGATGGAAGGCTTGATAGACTAGGATACTTAGGGTTTATTTCATGGAATCTTGACTTACGGATGGCACCACGTTCTGAGCATGAGCTGTATAACCAAGGCTACAAGTGATAGTATGTAAAAGCCTTGATACAAGGGTTCTATAGGATACCTTGTTCATGAAGTCCTAATCCTTTTCTTTTTAGTTCATACTTTGACATATTCGTTTGCCAACGGGGTATGTATTATTTATGAAACAAGATGCAAGTCTATCATGAGGTGGATGTGATATTGAAGGAATAAAAAGATCTTGGAGTAAACCACCTTGGATAAAAGTGAGGGAACCCATTTGATAGGTAAGGGGCTCATGTATAGCTTGAATAGGGGTGATAGACTCTTGTGGAGGATTGTAATCATGAGGGGGATTAGGATGGGTGATAGGATCTTGACATGGGGACGGTGGGGTACTTTTATCTTGACTTGGAAAAGGATCACGAGGTGTACGAGATGGATTAGCTTTCTATTTATTAGATATGGAATCATCATGAAGTGGTATGAAAGGCATGTCTTGATCATGAGAAGGATGAACATCATCATGGAATGAAAGGGTATCCTTGAATGGAGGTATATCTTGATCTTGACGAGGAAGGGAATCCTGATATTTTGTGGAAAGCATATATTGATCATTGGATATGATGGAATCATGAGATGGTATGGATTCATTAGATGAGGTGGAAGGAGGATTTTGAGATGGAAGGGGGTCATCTTGGATGAAACAAAAAGAGATAAGGGGATCATCATGAGGTTCTTGAGAGATGGGATCTTGGTCAAAGATTGGAGAGCATTGGAGATTTTTGGTATCATTGGATGGAATGGAAATAATAATTTGATCTTGATTTGTAGGGGAGTCTATGCTAGCATGCTTGGGACTAATAGATTGACATGACTCATTAGATGGAGATGGTATGATGAGAGAGGATGGTTGGATAGATTTGTTAACTTGGGTGAAAGACTCATGAGGTTTATTTTGACTTATGGGAGATGAAGATAGGTGCATGACATGGTATGATTGCTCAATATTATTTTTGTTTAAGGACATAGATTTAGGTTTCTCATTTAGCCTTTGCAGAAATTCATGGACATTGAACTTGGATGATGTAGTTTTGGGTGAGGATAAAGGCTTATGAGATGATTGCATCACTTCATTCAAATGTTGGGATTCAAGTTTTTTTTCAAGCTCTTTCAAACGATGGTCAAGATATTCAATCCTTTGGTTTCGTTCATAGGTCGTGGATGAATATGGAGGATAACGATTAGACATATTTGGTTGATGGTTTTGGAAATGTTTTAAGGTGTTGCAAGTTACTAGGTGTGATGTTTGTTTGATGTCTATTTTTGAACACACACACAAGACATAGCAGACAAAGTGTTTTTAAGTTTGTTTTCAATCGTGAATTTTTGCAATACAAGCACAAATCCTAAGGTTGGAAAGGACAATATTTGCTAGATTCCACGTGGGTTTCCCCAGCCGCATATTATTAGCGTGTGAATCCAGAAGCTTGGCCACACGAGCTCCCCCTTATAGTGCACTCACTTCTCAGGCCAACCAAGCTTCCAACCCCCATGAAACTCCCATGGCAGATTGATCACCTCTACTAAAAACTGCAAAGATGTGGATGCCTTCACACCAACCAGTATTGGGCTAGCAAATAGAAGGTTGTTGGCTACTACGCAAAGGTGTTTAATTCGGGACCCCTGTTCGAGTGGCCATACATGGGGCACAAGATTAATCTTCGTTTAGGAGGCACTCCAGCCTGAAGAGGTTATGCTCAACAGGGTTTTGGGGAGTACTACTTAGTCTGTATGACACATCTGTACTCGTAATCCTAAGTTTTCCATTAGGATTCACATTTATATACCGATTGGAGGTAGCTCAACCAAAGAGCTCTGTTGCCGATTTGAGTTTCCTTGGGGTGAGTACTTTTTCCTACCAAGGAAGGCCCAATTCCTAGAGTCAATAACTATTTCTCTTGCACCCAGGATCGCACAAGTGCGCAAGGGGAGATGATACTTCGATTATTGAGTCGGGGTGACACATAAAATAGATGGGTCTAGTTTCTGATCACCAAGTTCTGCACAAGGTGAGAGCATACTCCCTACCATCTCAAGCACAACAAACAGTGTTCATTCACCCCCTAGTTAGATCTACGTGAGAGAAGACAATTGTTCATTTTTAATGCACCAATTGAAGTGTTTTCTAATCTAAAAGACAATTGGTTTCAAAATCATGTCTTCGATGAACGTTCTGCATCAAAATCTCATTAGTAGTTTCATGCCTCCTTTCTTTGACAAGCGTATGTTTTAATTTTCAATTTTTTGCCAAACAAACCTAGCAAAAGAAACCAGATTAACAAAATTAGTCACAAAACCAAAACTTAACCAAAATGAAAACTAACATAAATCCTAATGAAATTAATTTAATCTAAATCTAAATCTAAATTACTTCTAAATTAAATTAAAATCTAAATTTAATTTAATTCTAACTTTAAAATCCACACTAAAAGAAAAGAAATCTAAAACTAAAATCTAAACTATATTAGTAAAAATTAAACTATTTATTAAATGAGTAACTAAAAATCTAGACTAAATTAAAAATAATCTAACTAAATGAGAAATTAGAGACTGAATTAAATCTAAATTAAAAGGCTAAGAATCTAAATTAAATAGTAAATCTAAAAATTAAAAATCCAAATTAAATTAGAAACAAAAACTCTAAACTAAATTAAAAATTAGTCTAAGTTAATTAAAACTAATCTAAATTAATCTAAGCCTTAAAATTAATCTAGTTCTAAAAATTAATCTAAATTAAAAAATTAATCTAAACTAGATTAAATTAAATTAAATCCGAAATAAATTTATATTAAATCTACATTCTAAAATAAAACTAAATTTAAAAAGATCAAAATTAAAAAAAAGCCAAATCTAATTTAAAAAAAGCTATTAAAAGTTAAAAGCTAAAAACAAAAGCTAAATCTAATTTAAAAATTAAAAGCTAACTCTACATTAAAAGTTAAAAGCTAAAAACTAAAATCTAATTTAAAAGTTGAAAACTAAAAATCTAATTTAAATGTTAAAAACTAAAAATCTAATTTAAATGTTAAAACTAAAAACTGACACTCAAAATTAAATTGCAGGATAAAATGTTGTGGGGTGTTATTCATTATTCAAAGATTCAAATCAAAGATTTATGCTACAAGCTCATAAATCGCTGAAAACTGAATCATGCAAGTGATACATTTTTAAATTATGCCAATGATTTTTTTTTTGTTTTTTGCTTTTGTTTGAATTAATTTTTTTTTTGAATTAAATTTTTTATTGTATTTTGAAATGCTTTCACAATGTAACTTGCTGCAAAGAAATTGATATCATATTTTTCCTTTCAACTACAAAATGAGACAATGTATATCATATCAAATCTAGAGTTGTTGATCCTGCAAAATATATATCATATTCAGATGTGAAGAAATAGATATGTTGTAGATGTGAAGAAATTGATGCTCTGCAAAATGTAGATCATATCAAATGCAAAAAAATTGATGCAAAATGTAGATCATATCATATTTGTCTTTCAATTTTTTCTGCAGATCAGTGTGCATGCAAAATGTGAAAATATTGATCCAGGCGTTCACGTTGGGTTCACCATTTTTTTAATGCTGAAAACTGAAGAAGCTAAATGATTTAATCTATAAATTCAAATCAAAATTTCAGCATATCATCAATAAAGCCTTTCCAAATGAATACAAATGCAAAATGCCAACTAAACTATGCAAAACTAAAATAAATGCATTCAAAGGAAAATCAACTCCATTGTTTTCCTATTTCACCATGATTCTTGATTTATGCATTTGATGCTCTCAGATTTTTATGAGCACAAGTGCAACAAGAAGCTGTGATGAGTGGAAGAGAGATTGAAATCGAATTTTGAAATAAAAATGTGTATCCCCAAAAAGTGAGAAGGAGGAGGTTTTTATAGATGAATGCATAATGTGAAAATGAGAAATGAGAAATGAGTGGAGTGATTTATGCCATGATTCATGTTTGGAAGCTCAAATTGTGCAATTTTGAGCTAATTCCATGGAAATTGATTTATGAATTTAATGTGCAATTTTAAGCTAATTTCATGGAATTTGATTTATGAATTTTAAATTATTTAATGAAATATATGAATGCATTTTAATGATTAATGCAAATGAATAATCATGCAAATAGTCAAAGTGAAATGATTTATGTAAATGGATGATGAACAAGCATGAGACAGTTTAATTATTTGATGAAATGCATGAATAGAAGAAAGTATTGAATGAATTGATTAAGTAAATAATAATATCTATTTAATCAATAGACGAATATTATTATGACTGTGAGGAAAATTTTGAGTGTCTACAGCCACAAGATAGTATGATACAACAATTAGAGAAAAATGATCATATACAACAACCACAACTCCTGATACATTTTTCATTAGAAATTACTCTCTGTCCTCTTGTCGTGATTAATCTAGATGATGATGATGATGAGGAGATGACTAAAATTGATGAAGAAGTGCATAATGATCTAAACTCTTTATTTTCATCTACCATGAGCTTAAATAAAAAATATTCTACACCAAGTGAAGAACCTGGTACTTCCCCTAGTTTGACACTTGCAATTCTCCCTTTAGATAGTCAATCACCCTCACAATATACTGAACATGATTGGGAAGCAGATGACTTGTTAGATGGTTGACTTGCATTCACCTTGCTAGCCTTTTACATTTATTTTCCTTTTTTCGTTTTCTTTTCTTTGGTGTTATTGTATGTGCGTATCATGTTCCCTCGTAATGTGTGTTTAATGTTATCTTCTCTCTGTGCACTTCCTCTATTTGTACCTCTATTCTTCTATATTTCATACATTTTTCATTTTATTTTTCACTTTTCTTTTGTGCTTTCCTTTTGGGGATGACACAAAGCGTTGAGACACCCTAGGACTCTTCCATGTTGACCCAAAAGATCCATTTTACTTTTCCTTTATTATCTTTTCTTGTGTTTTTCCTTTTGGGGATGATGCAAGGCATTGAGACCGAAATGTCTCCTTCATATTGAACCAAAATCTTTTCCTTTTCTTTTTCCTTTTCATTTTTCTTTCACTTGTGTTTTCCTTTCAGAGATGATGGAAAGAATTGAGAATACAATGTCTCTTCCATGTTGACCCAAAATGGACTTTGTTTTCGCTCTCTTTGTGTCATTCTTCTAGTTCTATGTGTTTTGGGGAATGATGACAGTTCCAAGCTCTTTAATAAAAATATTGCAGCAACGAACATACTAACCCAAAATACATAGATCCCTTATGTGTTTGGTGTTTTCCTTTCTAGGGGGCAACCCTACTTTTATTTTGTTTTCTTTTTCTTTTACATGAAGCAACTTGACTCAGAAACATATGACTTGGAATAGGGGCTTTCCGAGTTGGCTCTCATGTCTTGTTTTTCTTTTTGCATTTTTCCTTTGCTACTTTAAAGTAATTGCTCATAGAATGGTGTGTAGCAATTCCTTTAAAGTGGGGGGAATACATTGGAATTATTCATTTGCATTCTTGGTTCTTAGTGTATCCTTGTCACTTCATATGATGCATTTTTCACCTTGTGGATGACATTGGGTATGATTTCCTTCAGAAGTGTGATCTATCTTGGCATATTACATTCCTCTTAGTGGCTTGATGTGACACATTGCATCCCATAATTTGTGAATATAATATTCTTTGATTGGTCTTCTCATGGAGACATTAGACACAATGTTCCCTAAGTGACATACCTTACATGAACTTAACAAGACTCCTTTGAACATCTTTTGCATTTTACATTTTTACATTTTACATTTTACATCTTTGCCACCTTGCATAACACAACTTACATGCTTGTTGTACCATCCTATTTTTTCATGAGTTATAAGAATATGAAGCTTACCTTGTCTCATGAAGAATGAACCAAAATTTTCCTTTGTCGCACCTTATTAAAGTTATCAGGAGGTATAACTTTGGTATGGTTGAGTGGGAAGCCTATTCCACGACACAAATTTCCCCATAGCCACCTATGTGTTTGTGAGTGCATACCAACTAGTGTATGTTTCTCACCTTTTTGTGCCTCCTCACTTGGTGGACTAGCATGATTTCTATCACCCTAGAGTGAGTATGATTTTTTTTCTTCAGACAAATAGCCTAGATCTGATTCACAACTAGCTAAACAAATGATCAAAGCTTGATCCAACCTTTTCCCATTTCATCTCCCTTCTCTCATTCTCTTTCAAACTTGTATTCCTTTGTTCTTATGTTTATTTTTTCATGGGATATTCATCCTAGGGGCTTGATCATCCCTCTTAATCGTTGTCATTCCATCTTGCTAGTATAAGTGCATTTAGATCCCTCTTGATATGCATGACTACTTTAGAATGAGTTTGAAGCAAGTTCACCCTCTCACTAAAGTGGGGGCTAAATGTACCATAGAAAAATGGATCATTGACATTTTCATGGTCTTTTAGATCTTTCTCCTATGATGCTTGATCTATTTTTCTTTGATTAGGTCCTAAATATTCAAATTATGATGTCTTGTGAAGGTTTTGTGAAGTGTTGTAACACATTTCTACAATGTTCTAGACTCTTATCATTATAATTCATTTAACTATTCCCTTTTTATAACTTATCAAGTCCTATTTTAAAGGGTTGTAAAGTCTTGTAACAAGATTTCACACTTTTCTAGGCTTGTTATCACTATTTGCACCTTTCTTATGCTTTATTTGACCCCTTTATGAACTCATAAGACTTAATTAAGTGTATTTTTGAATGTAAAACTAACAAATAACATTACATGCAATTTAATTCTCGACACCCACTTACAAGCCTAGAGTGGGACCCATTCGCCATGGGTGGAAAATGAGTCCCCCTTAGCTCCAGATTCAAAATAATTCAAATTTTCTTTCAATTTTTTATTCAAAAAGACCTTATGTTAGTCTGTGATGATGTATTATTGGGTAATTAGGGAATAAGTGTGTATAAATAAGTGTTTTTGCATCCATTTTCATTCCCCATTCATCTCATTTGCTTATACACCATCAATTAACATTCTTGCATTCAATCCATCAAAGCATCATTCAATCAAGAAATTGTCAAGTATCTTGGAGTAGCCATTGAAATATCATCAGACTCCTACAACAAGGCTTTTGGTCAGTTTAGGAAATTTGTATGTTTTTTATTCATCATTCCTTTCTCATTTAATTTCATTTCTTTATTAAGGGTTTGATTACCAAAGTGGTATTTGACCAAGGAAAATCCCTATACTCTAACCCTTAACCATTTTCCCCTTTTGCATGTGTGTTTGCAGAATTTATATGTAGATTTTTCAAGAAAATAGGTGTTGAAAGGTGGTCAACAAGTCATCAAAGTGTTTCCAATCAACTAAACCCTAATTAAATCTTGGAGACAACCTACAACTCATTTTTTGCAGATTTGATTATGTCAACCCGACAAGAAGACAAGTGAAGATCTGGACCTACATAATTGACTCTTGAATTTGTATATTTTTGGAGGACTAATTCATCATCAGTGGTGAATGAGTCCCACCTAAAGGTTGAAAAAGTTGATTTTTTCATAATCCAGTTCTTGACAGTCAGAAAGCAGTTTTAGGTGTTTTTACTAGTAGGACTAATTCGCTATCAATCACAAATGAGTCCCACTAGTGTTTTACAGTAATTTCTGCCAGTTTTTAGAACCTTCCAAGATTAGCATTCAACTTCCAGGTGCACTCTGTTAAACTTCATTAATTTTTTTTGCATAAGTTCATGTTTATAATTCATTTTTTCATACCTCACTATGTTTTCAAATATTGCATATTTCATTAGTTTTGCATTCATAATTAGTCAATTTCATCACTTAGTTGCATTTATATT